>OU342745.1:214675401-214708259 GCA_910589775.1 Avena eriantha
AACACACATCCAATGACACTGGTGGATCCTTATGTGGTTTGTGAGAAGAACACACATGTAGTGACTCTAGCTGTGGTTTGTGAAAAGAATACATATCCAATGACACTGGTGGATCCATGTGTGTTTTGTGACAAAAACACACATGTAATGACACTAGGTGTGGTTCATGAAAAGAACACACATCCAATGACACTGGTGGATCCTTATGTGGTTTGTGAGAAGAACAGACATGCAATGACACTGTTTGTGGTTCATGAAGAGAACACACATCCAATGACACTGGTGGATCCTTATGTGGTTTGTGAGAAGAACAGACATGCAATGACTCTAGCTGTGGTTCATGAGAAGAATAAACATGCAATGACACTGATGTATCCTTATGTGGTTTGTGAGAAGAACAGAGATGTGATGGCTCTAGATGTGGTTCATGAGAAGAACAGACATGGAATAACACTATTGTATCCTTATGTGGTTTGTGAGAAGAACAGACAGGCAATGACACTAGTGTTTCCTTATGTGGTGTGTGAGAAGAACAGACATGCAATGGCACTGGGTGTGGTTCATGAAAATAACACACATCCAGTGACACTAGTGGATCCATATGTGGTTTGTGGAAAGAACAGATATGCAATGACATTGGGTGTGGTTCATGAATAGAACACACATCCAATGAAACGTGTGCATCCATGTGTGGTTTGTGAGAAGAACGCACATGCAATGAGACTGGGTGTGCTTCATGAAAAGAACACACATCCAATGCCACTGGTGGATCCTTGTGTGGTTTGTGAGAAGAACAGACATGCAATGACTCTAGATGTTGTTCATGAGAAGAACAGACATGCAATGACACTGGTGTATCCTTATGTGGTTTGTGAGAAGAACATACATGAAATTACACTATGTGTTGTTCATGAAAAGAACACACATCCAATGACACTGGTGGATCCTTATGTGGTTTGTGAGAAGAATAGACATGCAATGACTCTAGATGTGGTTGATGAGAAGAACATACATGCAATGATACTGCTGTATCCTTATGTGTGGTTTGTTTAGAAGAACACACATGTGATGGTTCTAGATGTGGTTCATGACAAGAACAGACATGCAATGACACTGGTGTATCCTTATGTGGTTTGTGAGAAGAACATAGATGCAATGACACTGGGTGTGGTTCATGAAAAGAACATACATGCAATGATACTGGTGAATCTATGGGTGGATTTTTTAGAAGAACACACATGCAATGACCACATGTAATGACACTGGTGGATCCATGTGTTGTTTGTTTAGAGGAACAGACATGCAATGACACTAGGTGTGGTTCATGAAAAAACAGACATGCAATGATACTGGTGGATCCATGTGTGGTTTGTTTAGAGGAACACACATGCAATGACCACATGCAATGACACTGGTGGATCCATGTGTAGTTTGTTTAGAGGAACAGACATGCAATGACACTGGGTGTGGTTCATGAAAAGAACAGCCATGCAATTACACTGGTTGATCCTTATGTGGTTTGTGAGAAGAACATAAATGCAATGACTCTAGATGTCGTTCATGAGAAGAACAAACATGTAATGACACTTGTGTATCCTTTTGTGGTCTATGAGAAGAACAGAAATGCAATGACACTTGGTGTGGTTCATGAAAAGTACAAACATCCAGTGACACTGGTGGATCCATATGTGGTTTGTGGAATGAACAGAAATGCAATGACACTGGGTGTGATTCATGAAAAGAACACACATCCAATGACACCGGTAGATCCATGTGTGGTTTGTGAGAAGAACACACATGCAATGAGAGTGGGTGTGGTTCATGAAAAGAACACACATCCAATGAAACTGGTGGATCCTTATGTGCTTTGTGAGAAGAACAGACATGCAATGACTCTAGATGTGGTTTATGAGAAGAACACACATGCAATGACACTGGTGGAACCATATGTGGTTTGTGAGAAGAACAGAGATCCAATGACACTGGTTGTGGTTCATGAAAACAACAGACATGCAATGACACTAGTGGATCCATATGTGGTTTGTGAGAGGAACAGACATGCAATCACACTAGGTGTGGTTCATGAAAAGAACAGACATGCAATGACACTAGTGGATCCTTATGTGGGTCTTGAGAAGAACAGACATGCAATGACTCTTGATATGGTTCTTGAGAAGAACAAACATGCAATGACACTGGTGTATCCTTATGTGGTTTGTGTGAAGAAGAGACATGCAATGCCACTGGGTGTGGTTCATGAAAAGAACAAACATGCAATGATACTGGTGGATCCATGTGTGGTTTGTTTAGAAGAACACACATGCCATGACACTGGTGGATCCATGTGTGGTTTTTTTAGAGGAACATACATGCAATGACACTAGGTGTGGTTCATGAAAAGAATAGACATGCAATGATACTGGTGGATCCATGTGTGGTTTGTTTAAAAGAACACACATGCAATGACCAGATGCAATGACACTGGTGGATCCATGTGTGGTTTGTTTAGAGGAACAGACATGCAAGGTATCCTTATGTGGTTCATGAAAAGAACATACATGCAATGACACTGGTGGATCCTTATGTGGTTTGTGAGAAGAACATACATGCAATGACTCTAGATGTCGTTCATGAGAAGAACAGACATGCAATGACACTAGTGTATCCTTATGTGGTCTGTGAGAAGAACAGACATGCAATGACACTAGGTGTGGTTCATGAAAAGACACACACATCCAGTGACACTGGTGGATCCATATGTGGTTTGTGGAAAGAATAGACATGCAATGACACCGGGTGTGGTTCATGAAAAGAACACACTTCCAATGACACCGATGGATCCATGTGTGGTTTGTGAGAAGAAAACACATGCAATGAGACTGGGTGTGGTTCATGAAAAGAACACACATTCAATGACACTGGTGGATCCTTATGTGGTTAGTGAGAAGAACAGACATGCAATGACTCTAGGTGTGGTTCATGAGAAGAACACACATGCAATGACACTGGTGGATCCATATGTGGTTTGTGAGAAGAACAGAGATCGAATGACACTGGTTGTGGTTCATGAAAAGAATTGACATGCAATGACTGTAGCACCCCGCTAAAACCACTACTAGAAAATCGCTATGTTTTTGTGTTGCGCATCATCATGACCGCATGCTCATGTCGTCATGCATATTTAAACTTAAAACTTTTTTATAAAACTTAATTTTGTTTTCTAGATATTCCTCTCTTTATTTTAAATCAAAACCGGTCTTCTTCTAGATATTTTGTTTTTCTAAGATATTTACAAAAGTGTGTAAAATAAATAAATAAATCAAAACCTATTTTAGCGGGGAGGCCGCCAGCCTGCTGGGCCAAAAGCCCAGCAAGCCAGCAGCCTACTACCTGGTGCACCGCAGAAACCCTAACCCTAATCCCCCCACCGGCCTACCACCTATTCCTAGCTGCCGCCACCACACCCAGTGCGCAACGCATGCACACACTACCCTGGCCCTATGCACACGTCGAGCACGCACCCGAGGAAGTCCCTCTGCCCGACGCGGTACACTACCCGACACGCAATGTAGACCCACTCCACCGCACATCGCACGACCACTCCACCCCGCGTACGCCAACCTACCGCCTCGCTCGCATCGCAACCACTGAGCCCGCCCGCTCCCACACGTCACCTGCCCGGTCCCACCTCGAAGCCGCCCTCTCTCGCAATTTCCGCCGCCACGCTCGCTCGCTTGCTCCCCATCTTCCTCCCCACCGCAAGCGCCGCCGCCAGGAGGATGCCTCCGTCGATCTCCACCAAGTCCGGCCCCGCCGCTCGCCCTCACCCACGTTCCCCGTGGCGCCTGCCTCTGCACCATCCCATAACCCACGTGTGATGCGCCTGCGTGCCTCTCCCCTTGTCGTTTTCCTCCCAGATGCAGAGCCACCCCGCCGCCCTCCTCGCTCCGGCTCTCCAGCAGCGCCACCCGGCCGCCGCCTCGACCTTTCAGCAGCATAACGCCTCGACACCCTCTCGTCACCGTGTGCTCCGCTGACTTCCTCGCCCAAGCTTCCGCATCCGCGGCCCGGAGCACTCTATGTAGAAGCTCCTCCGCCGCTGCCACAAATCCTTCTCGGAGCCCATGCGCCACCGCCTCGGTGGACCTGCGCGTCATCTCCGCCACTGGCGTACCTCTGCACCACTGCGAGCCCCGATCCTCCTCTGTAGCAGCTCGAGCCTCCGCACTCATGTCCTTGTTTTGCGCACTCCCGTCCCTGTTCTGTGCACTCTCGTCCCTGTTCTGCGCGGCTCCTGGCTCTACATCGACCCGGCCTCCGCTGCCTCTTGGAAGGTCATCGCCTCGGCCCCCGGCAGGCTGCCACCGGCAGTAACTCCAACAACGGCCATGTTCCCTGTTTCTGCCCCTTGTGGAGACAAGGCATCTCTAGTTGTGTCAAGTGAGGACCCCGATGTTTGAGTCTCAAGTGTAGTGAAGTGGTGATGTGGTGAACTGGTGATGGTATGATGCCCACGTGGTGATGTTGTGTTTCTGTTCAAGATCTCCTGAAGACCATCGGCAATCGAAGCCTAACATATCCGATGATTGAGACCCAAGACCTCTGAAGTTCGAACCTCAAGATCTTCTTCTCGGATCCAACTCGACGACCTTCGCCATGGAACTGGAAGATCTTCTACATGGACCCTGAAGGCCCGATCATGAGATCCGAAGCTCGATCCCGGAGCCTGAAGACCGATCCCGTCGAACCCCCTCGGCGAACCCCAAGATCGCCGATACCCAATGTGTGAACCATATCCGAGCCCCTATTTTATTAAATGTTATATAATTGTTGCATATGAATCATTCATGTCGCATACATACTTCGGGATTATGGGTTACTTTGTTGATTCACCTAAATAATTAAATATGGAGACTATATGGGACCTTTTCTAGTCTTATATTGGCTGCATTTAATTTGTGTAGCGAACCGATGTCATGTTTTTCCTTGTTAATTCAACATTTAAATTGCAGGGTACCTAAATAACTTGAACCTTCTATTAATTGTTGGGACCCCCGGTTCCACTTAATATTGCCTAATTGCACCGCATCTTTGCCATGTCATGCACCATACCTGCATCATGCCTGATCTTCCGCCGTAGTATTAAATAGTGCATCCGATGTTTCTTTTAGTGATTTGCTTCTTCGCAGATTAGGCCGTTGAGTTGATGCGAGTATCCACAAGTCCTTCGGAGAATGTATCTTCGGTAGTGTTTCCCAGGCGAGCAATCTCCCCCTTTCTACCTATTTTACATTTATAGTCTTTACTTCCTCCTGTTGATCTATTGCTATCCGTGTTGCGATGCTTTAGTTTCCGTGCACCATTTATATTACCTGCAGCCTCCATATTGCCTTGGACACATCCTATTGCCTGTTGTTTGATAGATAGTCAGCCTTGCGTGTCGTAATTGCTTGCTGAAGTGCTGCTTCGCATCGTTGTTGTTCCACCGTTGTTGGGAGGTTGGCACATGATAAATGGTGGAGATGCTTTATGGTGGAGAGGATCATGACTTTAAATAGAACTTGATTCAAATGCTGGAAATAGTTATAACTAATGAAGAGGCATTGGTGGGCAATAGCAAATATTTGGTTTTTAACCGCTCACTTGTGTCCCGTAGGCCCCGAGTACTTGATACCTGTTTCTTGACTATCGCACTATCCGCATGTGGGACCATGAATCCCCTTAGCCAGAGCTTGATTCATTTCTTATTTCTTGGAGCCACAAAGTAGTTTGGGGTTTTATTACTATCATGTACGTATCCCATGCTTTACTGTTTTATTTAAGATTGTGCGTGGAGCACCTGTACTATTTTGGATCGCGCCACGTTTTCGCGGTATCGACAAGCCCAGTCACACTTTCGGGTTCCAAGTCGTTTACAGCCGTCGTCGCAAACCCTGGGTCCGTCTCGGAGCCGGCCAACTTCGTTGCAGGTAGCTTAGTGGGGTGGCCCCCTGAAATATTTTATGAATCCCGTGACCGCTTTATCGTGAATGCCTCATTGGGTTTTGAGTTGGTTTTTCCGAGGTTGATCGAGTGTGTGTTGCTATTTGTGCACCCCTACAGGGTAAAACTTTCTGAAAGCCGTGTCCGCAGTTATGGACGACTTGACCACAGTATCTCGATCATAGACAAGCATAACTAAAGTAGTGTTATAAATTTGACTTAATATGTGACTAGTAATCAGTTTCACTACAATGGAATGGATAATAAAAATGCCAACAACTGGTGGAGCTGGGGTTCCTTGTGTCTTGTTATATCTGCCTAGTAAGTATTGCAACTCCTTTTGGAATGTGATAAAAGGGCCAACAATTGCTGGGTTTTGGGCTTCCTTAGGACAATTATATCTGACTAGTAAATGTTCCAACTACAACGGAATGGTTAACTAAAATTGCCCACTACTTGTGCTATCAGGATGACTCATGCTATCTATATCTGACTAGTAAGTGCTGCAACTATAATGGAATGGATAAAACTGCCAACTGTGTGAGTTCCTTGGTCTGACTTCCTCGTTTGGTCTCGAGGAGGAAATACCAGGATGGGTATGATTGGTGTTAGTATCAGGTGGTTCCGAATAGGTATTTCTTACCTCTCTCTAATAGCCGGCAGTTGTACTGAGTCTCTATAGGTTGTTTAGTGCTGCTGCGCTGCCACTTCAGTCCACCATACCTATTTAGGCGAGAGCCGCCGAATTCTAGCCTCGCCGTGTATTGGCCTCAGTACTGATGCTCCTATTTTTCCTTTGCCTTTGTCGGCACACCCTTTTGTTTTTGCAGGTTTGAGATCGACGTCGTTAGCAGGGTTACCCTTCCGGCTTGGCCTGGGCAGGGTTATGGACGCCATTGGTTATTCTTCAGGGCTCTTAGCCCCATTTGCATCTTGTCCGTAGTCGGACGCTCTATTGTTTCGAGGTAATTTGGATATTTGTATATTATATCTGTATTCTTGACTCATGGAGTCGCTGTTGTATATATATCGGTTATGTGGGTCCCATCGAGGACTGTTGTGTAATGGTATTACTTCGTTTTCCACACGCACGAAAGTGCCTGGTGGGCGTCCTTGAATCGTTTCTATGCGGGTTTGGCGGGAAGCGCTAAAACTTGCATAAGGCTGATTTGAGGGTGTTACAGAGTGGTATCAGAGCTCAGTAGTTGCGATACCCCATTTGTCCGGCCTGTAGGATAACCTAGCTAATGGCCGAAGTAGAGAGTCAAAACTATTTTTGCAAAATTGATTGGATAGATCTGATTAGGTCTGCTTTTACTCCTTACCCCTCAGCTATTCTCCTCTTACCTCTGCATGTTTTGAATCTTCTCTCTCGTCTTTTCTTCGAGTCTAGGATTTCTCGTGGCCGGGTTTCCGTCGTACCTTCAGGGTTTCGCTTCCTACTTTGGTAACGGTGTTGCTACATCCGGTCTTCATGCTATCTGAGTGATCCTTTATCTGTGGTACCATTCTTTGTTCCTTGGTTGTGCCTTCCAGTGTTTTCCGACGCGACGACATCATTTACGCCAGATCCGATGCAGAGTCTGCAACACCCCTGTTGTTCTGAACCTTGTTTGGCGAGATCTTCAGTCTAATTCTGAGGGTTGGTTGCATGGTTTTCCTATTCATGTGCGGAGTAATGCTTTGAGTGCGGGATGGACTAGCTACCATACCACTACTCTTATGATTCGCTTTTGTATATTGAATCGGTGGATCTAGCAATTTTACTCCGTCCACGGAAGTTAGAGGTGGCTTCCTCTTCTGATACCTCTACCTTCGCCCTTTGTTCCCGAAGTGTTCTCTCGATGATCACGGACAACGACCTCTTATTAGTGGTGTCACGAGGATCTACACGAAGCGAGAAGATTCAGATCGCCGACCTTCTTCCCGATACCATGAGGCGGATCTCGAGGGCGAGATCCCTTGTTAGTGGTGTCGAATTGTGGCGCCCCGCTAAAACCACTACTAGAAAATCGTTGTGTTTTTGTGCATTGCATCATCATAACCGCATGCTCATGTCATCATGCATATTTTTCTTGCATTTTTCTAAGCACAAAAGTATTTTTATTAAACACCTTATATTGTTTTTCTAAAATATCCGTACGGTCTAATATATATTAAGTCTGTTCTACTCTTCTTATTTTCAAACTAAAACAAAATAATATTTTTGGTATGTTATGTGACCACAAATGATTTTCTTATTTGACTAAAAATAAAATTAGGCCAAAAGCCCATCTAAAATTTTAGCCTAAAACTAGCCTCATCTAGTCTACTTTGGACTAGATAAATATCTCATTCCCCTCCTTCCTTCCAAACCCTAGCCTCCAAACTTGAAATCTAGATATGTCCCAAAATATCCGCCTCCTCTTCCTAAAAATCCCCTCCATTTATGCTTCCTTCTTGTCTACAATCCAGTCGTTAGTGATCTCTATTTTTGCCGAGGTAATCCAAAGATCATCGTCGTCTCCTATTTATTCCCGGCCGTGTGTGCGAGCATGTCCTTGCAAATCCTCACGCCATGTTGATAATTAGCTAGCTGAGAATCTCACGCATCTACTCATGTTCCCTTGTATGGAGCCGACCATCGTTTAATTTTTTCCTTGCCCAACATGTAGCAGGACACATCACATCGCCACCAATTCCAATCCCCATCGCCTTCTACCTCCACCGCGTGCAAGCTTCAGTTCAACGACCAGCCGGCTGCCTTGCTCCTTACCCCTTCGATCAAGTCTGGAACCACCCAGTGCCCCATCTCCACATACTTCCCTTTTGGTCAACGTCACCAACGCTCACCCGAGTGGGCATCGTTGACAGCTCCAGGGCCGCATGCGTCGTACACCCACGTGCAGCATCTTCCGCCAGACCTTCCGGTGCCACCAACCGGAGGTCCAAGTTCCCCGAGCTGTGTCCGCTCCCGCAACATCGTCTGCCTGGCCATGCGCGCCGTTTCTGCCGCACCAGCGCAGAAATTCAGAGCGTCTTCATCTCCGCCTGTCTGGCATGCTACGTGTTTGGTAAAATGTCCATCCAAATTTTAAACTCTGTTTTCTCTTACCCGACACCTATATTTGCATATGTTGTCAACGAGAGTGTTAATCTGCCAGCTTCCACTTTGCATGATGTCCGAAACGATCGCCTCGCCGACAAGCTTTATTCCGGTGTCCACTACTTCAATATTGTTGGCTACTTCCTATACGTCCTGAAGATAATGGTTGGACGCAAATATTCTAGCTTCGACTATTTTCCGCGACTTTTTCCAAAGCCCGAAGATCATCTCCATCTCTTCCGAACCCAAACATGTGTGACCCCTTTTCTGAGCCCTATTTTATAAATGCTAAATATAAAACTTGTTGGATATTAAATTGTCATGCTAGCACACATATCATTGTGGTTTGGGGACATTATGCCAATTCACCTAATAATTAAATAAGGAGACCATATACGGGCGATTCTAGTCTTATATTGGTTCCATTTAAATTTGTGTAGCGAACTGATGCCATGCTTTGCCTTGTTAATTCCACATTTAATTTGCGGGGTAGATAAATAACTTGAACTTCCTAATTAATTGTCGGGACCCCGGTTCCGCTTAATATTGTCTAATTGCACCGCATCTGTGCCATGCCATGCATCATATCATGATCATGCCGATTCTTCCGCATTAGTGTAAATGTTGCATCACTAGTTCCTTTTAGTGTTTTGCTTCTTCTCGGATAGGACGATGAGATGTTGTGAGCTTCGACAAGTTCTCCGGATATGAACCTTCGGCAGTGTTTCCCAGGCGAGCATCTCTCCCCCTTCTACCTATTTTGCATTTATAGTCTTTATTTCCTCCTGTTGATCTATTGCTATCCGTGTCGCGATGCTTTAGTGTTCCGTACCAGTTATATCCCGTGCAGCCTCTATATTGTCTTGGACACCTCCTATTACCTATGTTTGATAGATAGCTGGCCTTGCGAGTCGTAGTTGCTTGCTCTAGTGCGATCTCGTGTTGTCAAGTACCACAGTTGTTGGAATGCTGGCAGCTGTTTATGGTGGAGATGATCATGACTTTAAACACAACTATTAGATTGCTAGATATAACTAATGCAGAGGCATCGGTGGGCAATAAATGTTATTTGGTTCTTTCACGCTCACTTGTGTCCCGTAGGACCCCGAGTACTTGATACCTGTTCCATGACTATTCGCATTATCCACATCCGGGAGGCTGTGGACCCCCCTGAGCCAGAGCTTGATTCATTTCTATTTCTTGGGGCCACAAACTAGTTTGGGGTTTTATTACTATCATGTACTTATGCCATGCTTTACTGTTTTATTTAAGATTGTGCGTGGAGCACCTGTACTATTTTGGATCGCGCCACGTTTTCGCGGTATCGACAAGCCCAGTCACACTTTCGGGTTCCATGTCGTTGACAGCCGTCGTCGCAAACCCTGGGTCCGTCTCGGAGCCGGCCAACTTTGTTGCAGGTAGCTTAGTGGGGTGGCCCCCTGAAATATTTTATGAATCCCGTGATCGCTTTGTCGTGAATGCCTCATTGGGTTTTGAGTTGGTTTTTCCGAGGTTGATCGAGTGTGTGTTGCTATTTGTGCACCCCTGCAGGGTAAAACTTTCTGAAAGCCGTGTCCGCGGTTATGGACGACTTGACCACAGTATCTCAATCATAGACAAGCATAACTAAAGTAGTGTTATAAATTTGACTTAATATGTGACTAGTAATCAGTTTCACTACAATGGAATGGATAATAAAAATGCCAACAACTGGTGGAGCTGGGGTTCCTTGTGTCTTGTTATATCTGCCTAGTAAGTATTGCAACTCCTTTTGGAATGTGATAAAAGGGCCAACAATTGCTGGGTTTTGGGCTTCCTTAGGACAATTATATCTGACTAGTAAATGTTCCAACTACAACGGAATGGTTAACTAAAATTGCCCACTACTTGTGCTATCAGGATGACTCATGCTATCTATATCTGACTAGTAAGTGCTGCAACTATAATGGAATGGATAAAACTGCCAACTGTGTGAGTTCCTTGGTCTGACTTCCTCGTTTGGTCTCGAGGAGGAAATACCAGGATGGGTATGATTGGTGTTAGTATCAGGTGGTTCCGAATAGGTCTTTCTTACCTCTCTCTAATAGGCGACAGTTGTACTGAGTCTCTATAGGTTGTTTAGTGCTGCTGCGCTGCCGCTTCAGTCCACCATACCTATGTAGGCGAGAGCCGCCGAATTCTATCCTCGCCGTGTACTGCCCTCAGTACTGACGCTCCTCTTTTTCCTTTGCCTTTGTCGGCACACCCTTTTGTTTTAGTAGGTTTGAGATCAACGTCGTTAGCAGGGTTACCCTTCCGGCTTGGCCTAGGCAGGGTTATGGACACCATTGGTTATTCTTTAGGTCTCTTAGCCCCATTTGCATCTTGTCCGTAGTCGGACGCTCTATCGTTTTGAGGTAATTTGGATCCTTGTATATTATATTTGTATTCTTGACTCATGGAGTCGCTGTTCTATATATATCGGTTCTGTGGGTCCCATCGAGGACTATTGTGTAATGGTATTACTTCATTTTTCACCTGCACGAAAGTGCCTGGTGGGCGTCCTTGAATCGTTTCTATGTGGGTTTGGCGGGAAGCGCTAAAACATGCATAGGGCCGATTTGAGGGTGTTACATAAACCTTCCAACTATGTGAGTTCCTCGGTTTGACTTCCTCGTTTGGTATCGAGGGGGAATACCAGGATGGGTATGATTGGTGTTAGTATCAGGTTGGTCCCGAATAGGTCTTTTTATCCCTCTCTAATAGTCAACAGTGGTTTCGAGGCTCTATAGGTTGCTTCGTGCATGCTTCGCTGCCGCTTCAGTCCACCATACCTATGTAGGCGAGAGCCGCCGAACTCTAGCCTCACCGTGTACTGGCCTCAGTATTGACCGCTCCATTTCTCCTTTGCCCTTTGCCGGCACGCCTTTTGTTTTAGCAGGTTTGAGATCGACGTTGTTAGCAGGGTTACCCTTCTGGCTTGGCCTGAGTAGGGTTATGAACGCCGTTGGTTATTCTTCAGGGCTCTTAGCCCATATGCTTCTTATCCGTACTCGGATGTTGTATCGTTTTCAAGGTGAATTGGATCTTTGTACTGTATATCTGTATTCTTGACTCAATGGGTCGTTGTTGTATATATGTGTTCTGGGTTCCATCGTGAACTGTTGTGTAATGGTATTACTTCGTTTTCCACCCGCACGCAAGTGCCTAGTGGGCGTCCTTGAATCGTTTCTATGCGGGTTTGGCGGGAAGCGCTGAAATCTACATAGAGCCGATTCGAGGGTGTTACAAAGTGGTATCAGAGCTCAGCAGATTCGAGAGTGTCAAAACTATTTTTGCAAAATCTGTTGGATAGATCAGATAAGGTCTGTTTTCACTCCTTACCCCTATGCTATTCTCCTCCTACATTTGCGAGTTTTGAATCTGTTCTCTTACCTTTCATCAAGTCCAGGATTTCTCGTGGTTGGGTTTTCTGTCGTACCTTCAGGGTTTCGCTTCCTTCCTCTTGTAATGGAGTTTCCACATCCGGTCTTTGTGCTATTTGAGTACCCGTCATATGTTGTACCTTCCGGTGGATCAAAATCCACCGAAATCATTCTTTGTATCTTTCGGTGTTTTTCAACACGATGACATCATCTACGCTAGATCTAATGAAGATCCTGCATCACTCCTTTGTTTCTAAAACCTCGCTTGGCAAGATCTTCAGTCTAAATTCCGAGAATGGGTTGCACGATTTTTTTTCTACTGTATATGCGGAGTAATAGTTTGGGTGCGTGATGGATTGGACCCCATGCCGACTACTCATTCTATTCGCTCTCGTACATTGAAGTGGATTAGATTGCACTTATTCTCTCCTCTCACAGAAGTTAGAGGTGGCCTTATCTTTTGAGACCTCTCCCTTCGTCGTTGTTTCTCCGGAGTGTTCTCTCGACGAATGAGAGCAACGACCCCTTGCTGGTGGTGTCGCTGATTTCAAGATGGAACAATAATCTTGTTAGTGGTGTCACGAGGATCTCCACGAAGCGATAAGATACAGATCGTTGGCCTTCTTCCCCATATCATGAGGCGGATCTCAAGGGCGAGATCCATTGTTAGTGGTGTCGAATTGTAGCACACCGCTAAAACCACTACAAGAAAATCGCTATGTTTTTGTGTTACGCATCATCATGGCCACATGCTCATGTCATCATGCATATTTAAACTTAAAACTTTTTTCTAAAATTTAATTTTGTTTTCTAGATATTCCTCTCTTTATTTAAAATCAAAACCGGTCTTCTTCCGGATATTTTGTTTGTCTCAGATATTTACAAAAGTGTGTAAAATAAATAAATAAATCAAAACCTATTCTGCTCGAGCCTGCGCACTCCTGTGCCTGTTCTGCTCACTCCCGTCCCTGTTCTGTGCGGCTCCTGGCTCTACATTGACCCGGGCTCTGCTGCCTCTTGCAAGGTCGTCGCCTCGGCCCCCTGTAGGCCGCCACTGGCCGTAACTCCAACAACGGCCACGTTCCCTGTTTCTGCCACTTGTGGAGACAAGGCATCTCCGGTTGTGTCAAGTGAGGACCCCGATGTTTGATTCTCAAGTGTAGTGAAGTGGTGATGTGGTGAACTGGTGATGGTATGATGCCCACGTGGTGATGTTGCGTTTCTGTTCAAGATCTCCTGAAGACCATCGACAATCGAAGCCTAACATATCCGATGATTGAGACCCAAGCCCTTTGAAGTTGGAACCTCAAGATCTTCTTCTCGGATCCAACTCGACGACCTTCGCCATGGAACTTGAAGATCTTCTACATGGACCCCGAAGCCCGATCCTGGAGCCTGAAGACCGATCGCGTCGAACCCCCTCGGTGAACCCCAAGATCACCGATACCCAATGTGTGAACCATATCCGAGCTCCTATTTTACTAAATGTTATATAATTGTTGCATATGAATCATTCATGTCGCATACATACTTCGGGGTTATGGGTTACTTTGTCGATTCACCTAAATAATTAAATATGGAGACTATATGGGACCTTTTCTAGTTTTATATTGGCTCCATTTAATTTGTGTAGCGAACCGATGTCATGTTTTGCCTTGTTAATTCAACATTTAAATTGCAGGGTACCTAAATAACTTGAACCTTCTATTAATTGTTGGGACCCCGGTTCCGCTTAATATTGCCTAATTGCACCGCATCTTTGCCATGTCATGCACCATACCTGCATCATGCCCGATCTTCCACCGTAGTATTAAATAGTGCATCCGATGTTTCTTTTAGTGATTTGCTTCTTTGCGGATTAGGCCGTTGAGTTGATGCGAGTATCGGCAAGTCCTTCGGATAATATATCTTCGACACTGTTTCCCAGGCGAGCAATCTCCCCCTTTCTACCTATTTTACATTTATAGTCTTTACTTCCTCCTATTGATTTATTGCTATCCGTGTTGCGATTCTTTAGTTTCCGTGCACCATTTATATTACCTGCAGCCTCTATATTGCCTTGGACACATCCTATTGCCTGTTGTTTGATAGATAGTCAGGCTTGCGTGTCGTAATTGCTTGCTCAAGTGCTGCTCCGCGTCGTTGTTGTTCCACCGTTGTGGGGAGGTTGGCACATGCTAAATGGTGGAGATGCTTTACGGTGGAGAGGATCATGACTTTAAATACAACTTTATTAAAATGCTGGAAATAGTTATAACTAATGCAGAGGCATCGGTGGGCAATAGAAAATATTTGGTTTTTAACCGCTCACTTGTGTCCCGTAGGCCCCGAGTACTTGATACCTGTTCCTTGACTATCGCACTATCTGCATGTGGGACCATGAATCCCCTTAGACAGAGCTTGATTCATTTCTTATTTCTTGGGGCCACAAAGTAGTTTGGGGCTTTATTACTATCCTATACTTGTGCCATGCTTTACTGCTTTATTTACGATTATGCGTGGAGCACTTGTACTATTTTGGAATGTGGAATGTTTTCGCGGTATCGACAAGCCCAGTCAAACTTTCGGGTTTTCTATCGTACCTTCAGGGTTTTGCTTCCTTCCTCTTGTAATGGCGTTTCCACATCCGGTCTTTGTTCTATTTGAGTACCCTTCATATGTTGTACCTTCCGGTGGATCAAAATCCACCGAAATCATTCTTTGTATCTTCCGGTGTTTTTCAACACGACGACATCATCTACGCTAGATCTAATGAAGATCCTGCATCACTCCTTTGTTTCTAAAACCTCGCTTGGCAACATCTTCAGTCTAAATTCCGAGAATGGGTTGCACGATTTTTTTTCTACTGTATATGCGGAGTAATAGTTTGGGTGCGTGATGGATTGGACCCCATGCCGAATACTCATTCTATTCGCTCTCGTACATTGAAGTGGATTAGATTGCACTTATTCTCTCCTCTCACAGAAGTTAGAGGTGGCCTTATCTTTTGAGACCTCTCCCTTCGTCCTTGTTTCTCCGGAGTGTTCTCTCGACGAATGAGAGCAACGACCCCTTGCTGGTGGTGTCGCTGATTTCAAGATGGAACAATAATCTTGTTAGTGGTGTCACGAGGATCTCCACGAAGCGAGAAGATACAGATCATTGGCCTTCTTCCCCATATCATGATGCGGATCTCGAGGGCGAGATCCATTGTTAGTGGTGTCGAATTGTAGCACACCGCTAAAACCACTACTAGAAAATCGCTATGTTTTTGTGTTACGCATCATCATGACCACATGCTCATGTCATCATGCATATTTAAACTTAAAACTTTTTTCTAAAACTTAATTTTGTTTTCTAGATATTCCTCTCTTTATTTAAAATCAAAACCGGTCTTCTTCCGGATATTTTGTTTGTCTAAGATATTTACAAAAGTGTGTAAAATAAATAAATAAATCAAAACCTATTCTGCTCGAGCCTGCGCACTCCTGTGCCTGTTCTGCTCACTCCCGTCCCTGTTCTGCGCGGCTCCTGGCTCTACATTGACCCGGGCTCTGCTGCCTCTTGCAAGGTCGTCGCCTCGGCCCCCTGTAGGCCGCCACTGGCCGTAACTCCAACAACGGCCACGTTCCCTGTTTCTGCCACTTGTGGAGACAAGGCATCTCCGGTTGTGTCAAGTGAGGACCCCGATGTTTGATTCTCAAGTGTAGTGAAGTGGTGATGTGGTGAACTGGTGATGGTATGATGCCCACGTGGTGATGTTGCGTTTCTGTTCAAGATCTCCTGAAGACCATCGACAATCGAAGCCTAACATATCCGATGATTGAGACCCAAGCCCTTTGAAGTTGGAACCTCAAGATCTTCTTCTCGGATCCAACTCGACGACCTTCGCCATGGAACTTGAAGATCTTCTACATGGACCCCGAAGCCCGATCCTGGAGCCTGAAGACCGATCGCGTCGAACCCCCTCGGTGAACCCCAAGATCACCGATACCCAATGTGTGAACCATATCCGAGCTCCTATTTTACTAAATGTTATATAATTGTTGCATATGAATCATTCATGTCGCATACATACTTCGGGGTTATGGGTTACTTTGTCGATTCACCTAAATAATTAAATATGGAGACTATATGGGACCTTTTCTAGTTTTATATTGGCTCCATTTAATTTGTGTAGCGAACCGATGTCATGTTTTGCCTTGTTAATTCAACATTTAAATTGCAGGGTACCTAAATAACTTGAACCTTCTATTAATTGTTGGGACCCCGGTTCCGCTTAATATTGCCTAATTGCACCGCATCTTTGCCATGTCATGCACCATACCTACATCATGCCCGATCTTCCACCGTAGTATTAAATAGTGCATCCGATGTTTCTTTTAGTGATTTGCTTCTTTGCGGATTAGGCCGTTGAGTTGATGCGAGTATCGGCAAGTCCTTCGGATAATATATCTTCGACACTGTTTCCCAGGCGAGCAATCTCCCCCTTTCTACCTATTTTACATTTATAGTCTTTACTTCCTCCTATTGATTTATTGCTATCCGTGTTGCGATTCTTTAGTTTCCGTGCACCATTTATATTACCTGCAGCCTCTATATTGCCTTGGACACATCCTATTGCCTGTTGTTTGATAGATAGTCAGGCTTGCGTGTCGTAATTGCTTGCTCAAGTGCTGCTCCGCGTCGTTGTTGTTCCACCGTTGTGGGGAGGTTGGCACATGCTAAATGGTGGAGATGCTTTACGGTGGAGAGGATCATGACTTTAAATACAACTTTATTAAAATGCTGGAAATAGTTATAACTAATGCAGAGGCATCGGTGGGCAATAGAAAATATTTGGTTTTTAACCGCTCACTTGTGTCCCGTAGGCCCCGAGTACTTGATACCTGTTCCTTGACTATCGCACTATCTGCATGTGGGACCATGAATCCCCTTAGACAGAGCTTGATTCATTTCTTATTTCTTGGGGCCACAAAGTAGTTTGGGGCTTTATTACTATCCTATACTTGTGCCATGCTTTACTGCTTTATTTACGATTATGCGTGGAGCACTTGTACTATTTTGGAATGTGGAATGTTTTCGCGGTATCGACAAGCCCAGTCAAACTTTCGGGTTTTCTATCGTACCTTCAGGGTTTTGCTTCCTTCCTCTTGTAATGGCGTTTCCACATCCGGTCTTTGTTCTATTTGAGTACCCTTCATATGTTGTACCTTCCGGTGGATCAAAATCCACCGAAATCATTCTTTGTATCTTCCGGTGTTTTTCAACACGACGACATCATCTACGCTAGATCTAATGAAGATCCTGCATCACTCCTTTGTTTCTAAAACCTCGCTTGGCAACATCTTCAGTCTAAATTCCGAGAATGGGTTGCACGATTTTTTTTCTACTGTATATGCGGAGTAATAGTTTGGGTGCGTGATGGATTGGACCCCATGCCGACTACTCATTCTATTCGCTCTCGTACATTGAAGTGGATTAGATTGCACTTATTCTCTCCTCTCACAGAAGTTAGAGGTGGCCTTATCTTTTGAGACCTCTCCCTTCGTCGTTGTTTCTCCGGAGTGTTCTCTCGACGAATGAGAGCAACGACCCCTTGTTGGTGGTGTCGCTGATTTCAAGATGGAACAATAATCTTGTTAGTGGTGTCACGAGGATCTCCACGAAGCGAGAAGATACAGATCATTGGCCTTCTTCCCCATATCATGATGCGGATCTCGAGGGCGAGATCCATTGTTAGTGGTGTCGAATTGTAGCACACCGCTAAAACCACTACTAGAAAATCCCTATGTTTTTGTGTTGCGCATCATCATGACCACATGCTCATGTCATCATGCATATTTAAACTTAAAACTTTTTTCTAAAACTTAATTTTGTTTTCTAGATATTCCTCTCTTTATTTAAAATCAAAACCGGTCTTCTTCCGGATATTTTGTTTGTCTAAGATATTTACAAAAGTGTGTAAAATAAATAAATAAATCAAAACCTATTTTAGCGAGGAGGCCGCCAGTCTGCCGGGCCAAAAGCCCAGCAAGCCCGCAACCTACTACCCAGTGCACCGCAGAAACCCTAACCCTAATCCCCTCACCGGCCTACCACCTACTCCTAGCTGCCACCACCACACCCAGCGCGCAGCGCACGCACACTCTATCCTGGCCCTATGCACACGTCGAGCACGCACCCAAGGAAGTACCTATGCCCGACGCGGTACACTACCGGCACGCAACATAGACCCACTCCATCGCACATTGCACGACCAACCCTCCCTGCGTACGCCGACCTACCGCCTCGCTCGCATTGCAACCGCTGAGCCCGCCCGCTCCCGCACGTCACCTGCCAGGTCCCACCCCAAAGCCGCCCTCTCTCGCAATTTCCGCCGCCGCACTCGCTCACTTGCTCCCCATCTTCCTCCCTACCGCAAGCGGCGCCGCCAGGAGGACGCCTCCGTCAATCTCCACCAAGTCCAGCCCCGCCGCTCGCCCTCACCTGCGTTCCCCGCGACATTTGCCTCTGCACCGTCCCGTAATCCACGCGTGATGCGCCTGCGTGCCTCTCCACTTGTCGTTTTCCTCCCAGATGTAGAGCCACCCATCCGCCCTCCTCGCCCGGGCTCTCTAGCAGCGCCACCCGGCCGCCGCCTCGACCTCCCAGCAGCGCAACGCCTCGACACCCTCTCGTCGCCGTGTGCTCCGCCGACTTCCCTGCCCAAGCTTCCCCATCCGCGGCCCGAAGCACTCCCATGTAGAAGCTCCTCCGCCGCCGCGACAAATCCCCGGAGCCCATGCGCTGCCGCCTCGGTGGACCTGCGCGTCGTCTCCACCACCGGCGTACCTCTGCACCACTGCGAGACCCGATCCTCCTCTGTAGCAGCTCGAGCCTGCGCACTCCTATCCCTGTTCTCCTCACTCCCGTCCCTGTTCTGCGCGGCTCCTGGCTCTACATCGACCCGGCCTCCGCTGCCTCTTGCAAGGTCGTCGCCTCGGCCCCCTGTAGGCCGCCACTGGCCGTAACTCCAACAACGGCCACGTTACCTGTTTCTGCCACTTGTGGAGACAACGCATCTCCGGTTGTGTCAAGTGAGGACCCCGATGTTTGAGTCTCAAGTGTAGTGAAGTGGTGATGTGGTGAACTGGTGATGGTATGATGCCCATGTGGTGATGTTGCGTTTCTGTTCAAGATCTCCTGAAGACCATCGACAATCGAAGCCTAACATATCCAATGATTGAGACCCAAGACCTCTGAAGTTGGAACCTCAAGATCTTCTTCTCGGATCCAACTTGACGACCTTCGCCATGGAACTTCAAGATCTTCTACATGGACCCCGAAGCCCGATCCCGGAGCCTGAACACTGATCCCGTCGAACCCCCTCGGCGAACCCCAAGATCGCCGATACCCAATGTGTGAACCATATCCGAGCCCCTATTTTATTAAATGTTATATAATTGTTGCATATGAATCATTCATGTCGCATACATACTTCAGGGTTATGGGTTACTTTGTCGATTCACCTAAATAAATAAATATGGAGACTATATGGGAGCTTTTCTAGTCTTATATTGGCTCCATTTAATTTGTGTAGCGAACCGATGTCATGTTTTGCCTTGTTAATTCAACATTTAAATTGCGGGGTACCTAAATAACTTGAATCTTCTCTTAATTGTTGGGACCTCGGTTCCGCTTAATATTGCCTAATTGCATCGCATCTTTGCCATGTCATGCACCATACCTGCATCATGCCCGATCTTCCACCGTAGTATTAAATAGTGCATCTGATGTTTCTTTTAGTGATTTGCTTCTTTGCGGATTAGGCCGTTGAGTTGATGCGAGTATCGGCAAGTCCTTCGGATAATGTATCTTCGGCAGTGTTTCCCAGGCGAGCAATCTCCCCCTTTCTACCTATTTTACATTTATAGTCTTTACTTCCTCCTATTGATCTATTGCTATCCGTGTTGCGATGCTTTAGTTTCTGTGCACCATTTATATTACCTGCAGCCTCTATATTGCCTTGGACACATCCTATTGCCTGTTGTTTGATAGATAGTTAGCCTTGCGTGTCGTAATTGCTTGCTCAAGTGCTGCTTCGCGTCGTTGTTGTTCCACCATTGTTGGGAGGTTGGCACATGCTAAATGGTGGAGATGCTTTACGGTGGAGAGGATCATGACTTTAAATACAACTTGATTAAAATGTTGGAAATAGTTATAACTAATGCAGAGGCATCGGTGGGCAATATCTAATATTTGGTTTTTAACCGCTCATTTGTGTCCCGTAGGCCCCGAGTACTTGATACCTATTCCTTGACTATCGCACTATCTGCATGTGGGACCATGAATCCCCTTAGACAGAGCTTGATTCATTTCTTATTTCTTGGGGCCACAAAGTAGTTTGGGGCTTTATTACTATCCTGTACTTATGCCATGCTTTACTGCTTTATTTACGATTATGTGTGGGGCACCTGTACTATTTTGGAATGTGGAATGTTTTCGCGGTATCGACAAGCCCAGTCACACTTTCGGGTTCCTAGTCGTTTACAGCCATTGACACAAACCCTGGGTCCGTCTCGGAGCCGGCCAACTTTGTTGCGGGTAGCTTAGTGGGGTGGCCCCCTGAAATCTTTTATGAATCCTCTGATTGCTTTGTCGTGAAAGCCTCGTTGGGTTTTGATTTGGTTTTTCCGAGGTTGATCGTGTGTGTGTTGCTATTTGTGCACCCCTGCAGGTTAAATCTTTCTGAAAGCCGTGTCCGCGGCTATGCACGACTTGGAGCACAATATCTCGATCATAGACAAGCATGACTAAAGTAGTGCTATAAATTTTACTTAATATGTGACTAGTACTCAGCTTCACTACAATGGAATGGATAATAAAAGTGCCAACAACTAGTGGAACTAGGGTGTATCGTGTCATGTTATACCTGCCTAGTAAGTATCGCAACTCCAATGGAATGAAATAAAAGTGCCAACAACTGTTGGGTTTGGGATGTCACATGGTAATTGTATCTGACTAGTAAGTATTGCAACTATAACTGAATGGTTAACTAAAACTGCCCACTACTTATGCTATCAGGATGACTCATGCTATCTATATCTGACTAGTAAGTGCTTCCACTATAATGGAATGAATAAAACTGCCAACTATGTGAGTTCCTCGGTTTGACTTCCTCGTTTGGTCTCACGGGGGAATACCAGGATGGGTATGATTGGTGTTAGTATCAGCCTGGTCCCGAATAGGTCTTTCTTATCCCTCTCTAATAGCCAACAGTGGTTTCGAGTCTCTATAGGTTGTTTCGTGCATGCTTCGCTGCCGCTTCAGTCCACCATACCTATGTAGGCGAGAGCCGCCGAATTCTAGCCTCGCCGTGTACTGGCCTCAGTACTGACCGCTCCTTTTCTCCTTTGCCCTTTGCCGGCACGCCTTTTGTTTTAGCAGGTTTGAGATCGACGTCGTTAGCAGGGTTACCCTTCTAGCTTGGCCTGGGCAGCGTTATGGACGCCATTGGTTATTCTTCAGGGCTCTTAGCCCAATTTGCTTCTTATTCGTACTCGGATGTTGTATCGTTTTCAAGGTGAATAGGATCTTTGTACTGTATATCTGTATTCTTGACTCAATGAGTCGTTGTTGTATATATATATGTGTTTTGGGTTCCATCGTGAACTATTGTTGTAAGTGCCTGGTGGGCGTCCTTGAATCGTTTCTATGCGGGTTTGGCGGGAAGCGCTGAAATCTACATAGGGCCGATTCGAGGGTGTTACAATGACACTAGTGGATCCATATGTGGTTTGTGAGACGAATAGACATGAAATCACACTGGGTGTGGTTCATGAAAAGAACAGACATGCAATGACACTGGTGGATCCTTATGTGGTTCATGAGAAGAACATACATGCAATGACTCTAGATGTGGTTCTTGAGAAGAATAGACATGCAATGACACTGGTGTATCCTTATGTGGTTCGTGAAAGGAAATCCAATGACAATGTGTTTGGTTCATGAAAAGAATACACATCCAATGACACTGGAGGATCCTTATGTGGTTTGTGAGAAGAATAGACATGCAATCACTCTAGATGTGGTTCATGAGAAGAACAAACATGCAATGATACTGGTGCATCCATATATGTGGTTCGTTTAGAAGAACAAACATGCGATTGCTCTAGTTGTGGTTCATGAGAAGAACAGACATGCAATGACACTGGTGTATCCTTATGTGGTTTGTGAGAAGAACAGACATGCAATGACACTGGGTGTGGTTCATGAAAAGAATAGACATGCAATGATACTGGTGGATCCATGTATGGCTTGTTTAGAAGAACACACATGCAATGACACTGGTGGATCCATGTGTGGTTACTTTAGAGGAATAGACATTCAATGACACTGGGTGTGGTTCATGAAAAGAACAAACATGCAATGATACTGTGGATCCATGTGTGGTTTGTTTAGAAAAACAGAAATGCAATGACGACATGCAATGACATTGGTGGATCCATGTGTGGTTTGTTTAGAGGAACAGACATACAATGACACTGGGTGTGGTTAATGAAAAGAACAAACATGCAATTACACTAGTGGATCCTTCTATGGTTTGTGAGAAGAACATACATTCAAGGACTCTAGATTTCGTTCATGAGAAGAACAGACATGCAATGACACTTGTGTATCCTTATGTGGTTTGTGAGAAGAACAAACATGCAATGACACTGGGTGTGGTTCATGAAAAGTACACACATCAAATGACACTGGTGGATCCATGTGTGGTTTGTGAGAAGAACACACATGCAATGACACTGGGTGTAGTTCAGGAAAAGAACACACATCCAATGACACTAGTGGATCCTTATGTGGTTTGTGAGAAGAATAGACATGCAATGACTCTAGATGTGGTTCAATAGAAGAATAGACGTGCAACGACACTGGTGTATCCTTAGGTGATTTGTGAGAAGAACAGACATGCGATGACTCTAGATGTGGTTCATGAGAAGAACAGACATGCAATGACACTGGTGCATCCTTATGTGGTTTGTGAGAAGAACAGACATGCAATGACACTGGGTGTGGTTCATGAAAAGAACAGACATGCAATGATACTGGTGGATCCATGTTTGGTTTGTTTAGAATAACACAAATGCAATGACCACATGCAATGATAGTAGTGGATCCATGTGTGGTTTGTTTAGAGGAACAAACATGCAATGACACTGGGTGTGGTTCATTAAAAGATCCGACATGCAATGACACTGGTGGATCCTTATGTGGTTTGTGAGAATAACAGACATGCGATGACTCTATATGTGGTTCAAGAGAAGAACAGACATGCAATGACACTGGTGTATCCTTATGTGGTTTGTGAGAAGAATAGACATGCAATGACACTGGGTCTGCTTCATGAAAAGAACAGACAAGCAATGATACTGGTGGATCCATGTGTGGTTTGTTTAGAATAACACAAATGCAATGACACTAGTGGGTCCATGTGTGGTTTGTTTAGAGGAACAGACATGCAATGACATTGGGTGTGGTTCATGAAAAGAGCCGATATGCAATGACACTGGTGGATCCTTATGTGGTTTGTGAGAAGAACAGACATGCAATGACACTGGGTGTGGTTCATGAAAAGAACAGACATCTAGTGACACCGGTGGATCCATATGTGGTTTGTGGAAAGAACATACATGCAATGACACTGGGTGTGGTTAATGAAAAGAACACACATCCAAGGACACCGGTGGATCCATGTGTGGTTTGTGAGAAGAACACACATGCAATGACACTGGGTGTGGTGCATGATAAGAACACACATCCAGTGGTGGATCCATATATGGTTTGTGGAAAGAATAGACATGCAATGACACTTGGTGTGGTTCATGAAAAGAACAAACATCAAATAACACTAGTGGATCCTTATGTGGTTTGTGAGAAGAATAGACATGCAATGACACTGGGTGTGGTTGATGAGAAGAACACACATCCAATGACACTAGTGGATCCATATGTGGTTTGTGAGGAGAACATACATGCAATGACACTGGGTGTGGTTCATGAAAAGAACACACATCCAGTGACATTGGTGGATCCATATGTGGTTTTTGGAAAGAATAGAGAGGCAATGACACTGGGTGCGGTTCATGAAAAGAACACACATCCAATGACACCGGTGGATCCATGTGTGGTTTGTGAGAAGAACACACATGCAAGGACACTTGGTGTGGTTCATGAAAAGAACGCACATGCAATGACACTGGTGTATCCTTATGTGGTCTATGAGAAGAATAGACATGCAATGACCCTGGGTGTGGTTCATGAAAAGAACACACATCTAGTGACACTGGTGGATCCATATGTGGTTTGTGGAAAGAACAGACATGCAATGACACTGGTTGTGGTTCATGAAAAGAATACACATCCAATGACACCGGTGGATCCATATGTGGTTTGTGAGAAGAACACACATGCAATGACACTGGGTGTGGTTCATGAAAAGAACACACATCCAATGACACTGGTGGAATCTTATGTGGTATGTGAGAAGAAGACACATGCAATGACACTGGGTGTGGTTCATGAAAATAACACACATCCAATGACACTAGTGGATCCTTGTGTGGTTTGTGGAAAGAACAGACAAGCAATGACACTGGGTGTGGTTGATGAAAAGAACACACATCCGATGACACTGGTGGATCCTTATGTGGTTTGTAAGAAGAACAGACATGCAATGACACTGGATGCGGTTCATGAAAAGAACACACATCCAATGACACTGGTGGATCCGTGTGTGGTCTATGAAAAGGACACACATGCAATGACACTTGGTGTGGTTCATGAAAAAACAGACATCCAATGACACTGGTGGATACATGTGTGGTTTGTGAGAAGAACACACATGCAATGACACTGGTGTATACTTATGTGGTTTGTGAAAAGAACACACCTGCAATGACACTGGGTGTGGTTCATGAAAAGAACACACCAATGACACTCGTGGATCCTTATGTGGTTTGTGAGAAGAACAGACATGCAATGACTCTAGATGTGGTTCATGAGAAGAACAGACATGCAATGACACTTGTGTATCCTTATGTGGTTCGTGAGAAGAACAGACATGCGATGACTCTAGATGTGGTTCGTGAGAAGAACAGACATGCAATGACAATGGTGTATCCTTATGTTGTTTGTGAGAAGAACATACATGCAATGAAACTGGGTGTGGTTCATGAAAATAACAGACATGCACTGATACTAGTGGATCCATGTGTGGTTTGTTTAGAAGAACACAAATGCAATGACCACATGCAATGACACTGGTGGATCCATGTGTGGTTTGTTTAGAGAAACAGACATACAATGACACTGGGTGTGGTTCATGAAAAGATCAGACATGCAATGACACTGGTGGATCCTTATGTTGTTTGTGAGAAGAACAGACATGCAATGACTCTAGTTGTCGTTCATGAGAAGAACAGACATGCAATGACACTGGGTGTGATTCATGAAAAGAACACACATCTAGTGACACTGGTGGATCCATATGTGGTTTGTGGAAAGAACAGATATGCAATAACAATGGGTGTGGTTCATGAAAAGAACACACATCCAATGACACCGGTGGATCCATGTGTGGTTTGTGAGAACAACACACATGCAATGACACTAGGTGTGGTTCATGAAAAGAACACACATCCAGTGACACTGGTGGATCCATATGTGGTTTGTGGAAAAAACAGACATGCAATGAAACTTGGTGTGGTTCATGGAAAGAACAAACATCCAATGACACTGGTGGATCCTTATGTGGTCTGTGAGAAGAACAGACATGCAATGACACTTTGTGTGGTTCATGAAAAGAACACACATCTAATGACACTAGTGGATCCTTATGTGGTTTGTGAGAAGAACAGACATGCAATGACTCTAGATGTGGTTCAATAGAAGAATAGACGTGCAACGACACTGGTGTATCCTTAGGTGGTTTGTGAGAAGAACAGACATGCGATGACTCTAGATGTGGTTCATGAGAAGAACAGACATGCAATGACACTGGTGCATCCTTATGTGGTTTGTGAGAAGAACAGACATGCAATGACACTGGGTGTGGTTCATGAAAAGAACAGACATGCAATGATACTGGTGGATCCATGTTTGGTTTGTTTAGAATAACACAAATGCAATGACCACATGCAATGATAGTAGTGGATCCATGTGTGGTTTGTTTAGAGGAACAAACATGCAATGACACTGGGTGTGGTTCATTAAAAGATCCGACATGCAATGACACTGGTGGATCCTTATGTGGTTTGTGAGAATAACAGACATGCGATGACTCTATATGTGGTTCAAGAGAAGAACAGACATGCAATGACACTGGTGTATCCTTATGTGGTTTGTGAGAAGAATAGACATGCAATGACACTGGGTCTGCTTCATGAAAAGAACAGACAAGCAATGATACTGGTGGATCCATGTGTGGTTTGTTTAGAATACCACAAATGCAATGACACTAGTGGGTCCATGTGTGGTTTGTTTAGAGGAACAGACATGCAATGACATTGGGTGTGGTTCATGAAAAGAGCCGATATGCAATGACACTGGTGGATCCTTATGTGGTTTGTGAGAAGAACAGACATCCAATGACACTGGGTGTGGTTCATGAAAAGAACAGACATCTAGTGACACCGGTGGATCCATATGTGGTTTGTGGAAATAACATACATGCAATGACACTGGGTGTGGTTAATGAAAAGAACACACATCCAAGAACACCGGTGGATCCATGTGTGGTTTGTGAGAAGAACACACATGCAATGACACTGGGTGTGGTTCATGATAAGAACACACATCAAGTGGTGGATCCATATATGGTTTGTGGAAAGAATAGACATGCAATGACACTTGGTGTGGTTCATGAAAAGAACAAACATCAAATGACACTAGTGGATCCTTAAGTGGTTTGTGAGAAGAATAGACATGCAATGACACTGGGTGTGGTTGATGAGAAGAACACACATCCAATGACACTAGTGGATCCATATGTGGTTTGTGAGGAGAACATACATGCAATGACACTGGGTGTGGTTCATGAAAAGAACACACATCCAGTGACATTGGTGGATCCATATGTGGTTTTTGGAAAGAATAGAGAGGCAATGACACTGGGTGCGGTTCATGAAAAGAACACACATCCAATGACACCGGTGGATCCATGTGTGGTTTGTGAGAAGAACACACATGCAAGGACACTGGGTGTGGTTCATGAAAAGAACGCACATGCAATGACACTGGTGTATCCTTATGTGGTCTATGAGAAGAACAGACATGCAATGACCCTGGGTGTGGTTCATGAAAAGAACACACATCTAGTGACACTGGTGGATCCATATGTGGTTTGTGGAAAGAACAGACATGCAATGACACTGGTTGTGGTTCATGAAAAGAATACACATCCAATGACACCGGTGGATCCATATGTGGTTTGTGAGAAGAACACACATGCAATGACACTGGGTGTGGTTCATGATAAGAACACACATCAAGTGGTGGATCCATATATGGTTTGTGGAAAGAATAGACATGCAATGACACTTGGTGTGGTTCATGAAAAGAACAAACATCAAATGACACTAGTGGATCCTTAAGTGGTTTGTGAGAAGAATAGACATGCAATGACACTGGGTGTGGTTGATGAGAAGAACACACATCCAATGACACTGGTGGATCCTTATGTGGTTTGTAAGAAGAACAGACATGCAATGACACTGGATGTGGTTCATGAAAAGAACACACATCCAATGACACTGGTGGATCCGTGTGTGGTCTATGAAAAGGACACACATGCAATGACACTTGGTGTGGTTCATGAAAAAACAGACATCCAATGACACTGGTGGATACATGTGTGGTTTGTGAGAAGAACACACATGCAATGACACTGGTGTATACTTATGTGGTTTGTGAAAAGAACACACCTGCAATGACACTGGGTGTGGTTCATGAAAAGAACACACCAATGACACTCGTGGATCCTTATGTGGTTTGTGAGAAGAACAGACATGCAATGACTCTAGATGTGGTTCATGAGAAGAACAGACATGCAATGACACTTGTGTATCCTTATGTGGTTCGTGAGAAGAACAGACATGCGATGACTCTAGATGTGGTTCATGAGAAGAACAGACATGCAATGACACTGGTGCATCCTTATGTGGTTTGTGAGAAGAACAGACATGCAATGACACTGGGTGTGGTTCATGAAAAGAACAGACATGCAATGATACTGGTGGATCCATGTTTGGTTTGTTTAGAATAACACAAATGCAATGACCACATGCAATGATAGTAGTGGATCCATGTGTGGTTTGTTTAGAGGAACAAACATGCAATGACACTGGGTGTGGTTCATTAAAAGATCCGACATGCAATGACACTGGTGGATCCTTATGTGGTTTGTGAGAATAACAGACATGCGATGACTCTATATGTGGTTCAAGAGAAGAACAGACATGCAATGACACTGGTGTATCCTTATGTGGTTTGTGAGAAGAATAGACATGCAATGACACTGGGTCTGCTTCATGAAAAGAACAGACAAGCAATGATACTGGTGGATCCATGTGTGGTTGCTTAGAATAACACAAATGCAATGACACTAGTGGGTCCATGTGTGGTTTGTTTAGAGGAACAGACATGCAATGACATTGGGTGTGGTTCATGAAAAGAGCCGATATGCAATGACACTGGTGGATCCTTATGTGGTTTGTGAGAAGAACAGACATCCAATGACACTGGGTGTGGTTCATGAAAAGAACAGACATCTAGTGACACCGGTGGATCCATATGTGGTTTGTGGAAATAACATACATGCAATGACACTGGGTGTGGTTAATGAAAAGAACACACATCCAAGAACACCGGTGGATCCATGTGTGGTTTGTGAGAAGAACACACATGCAATGACACTGGGTGTGGTTCATGATAAGAACACACATCAAGTGGTGGATCCATATATGGTTTGTGGAAAGAATAGACATGCAATGACACTTGGTGTGGTTCATGAAAAGAACAAACATCAAATGACACTAGTGGATCCTTAAGTGGTTTGTGAGAAGAATAGACATGCAATGACACTGGGGGTGGTTGATGAGAAGAACACACATCCAATGACACTAGTGGATCCATATGTGGTTTGTGAGGAGAACATACATGCAATGACACTGGGTGTGGTTCATGAAAAGAACACACATCCAGTGACATTGGTGGATCCATATGTGGTTTTTGGAAAGAATAGAGAGGCAATGACACTGGGTGCGTTTCATGAAAAGAACACACATCCAATGACACCGGTGGATCCATGTGTGGTTTGTGAGAAGAACACACATGCAAGGACACTGGGTGTGGTTCATGAAAAGAACGCACATGCAATGACACTGGTGTATCCTTATGTGGTCTATGAGAAGAACAGACATGCAATGACCCTGGGTGTGGTTCATGAAAAGAACACACATCTAGTGACACTGGTGGATCCATATGTGGTTTGTGGAAAGAACAGACATGCAATGACACTGGTTGTGGTTCATGAAAAGAATACACATCCAATGACACCGGTGGATCCATATGTGGTTTGTGAGAAGAACACACATGCAATGACACTGGGTGTGGTTCATGAAAAGAACACACATCCAATGACACTGGTGGAATCTTATGTGGTATGTGAGAAGAAGACACATGCAATGACACTGGGTGTGGTTCATGAAATAACACACATCCAATGACACTAGTGGATCCTTGTGTGGTTTGTGGAAAGAACAGACAAGCAATGACACTGGGTGTGGTTGATGAAAAGAACACACATCCGATGACACTGGTGGATCCTTATGAGGTTTGTAAGAAGAACAGACATGCAATGACACTGGATGTGGTTCATGAAAAGAACACACATCCAATGACACTGGTGGATCCGTGTGTGGTCTATGAAAAGGACACACATGCAATGACACTTGGTGTGGTTCATGAAAAAACAGACATCCAATGACACTGGTGGATACATGTGTGGTTTGTGAGAAGAACACACATGCAATGACACTGGTGTATACTTATGTGGTTTGTGAGAAGAACACACATGCAATGACACTGGGTGTGGTTCATGAAAAGAACACACCAATGACACTCGTGGATCCTTATGTGGTTTGTGAGAAGAACAGACATGCAATGACTCTATATGTGGTTCATGAGAAGAACAGACATGCAATGACACTTGTGTATCCTTATGTGGTTCGTGAGAAGAACAGACATGCGATGACTCTAGATGTGGTTCGTGAGAAGAACAGACATGCAATGACAATGGTGTATCCTTATGTTGTTTGTGAGAAGAACATACATGCAATGAAACTGGGTGTGGTTCATGAAAAGAACAGACATGCACTGATACTAGAGGATCCATGTGTGGTTTGTTTAGAAGAACACAAATGCAATGACCACATGCAATGACACTGGTGGATCCATGTGTGGTTTGTTTAGAGAAACAGACATGCAATGACACTGGGTGTGGTTCATGAAAAGATCAGACATGCAATGACACTGGTGGATCCTTATGTTGTTTGTGAGAAGAACAGACATGCAATGAATCTAGTTGTCGTTCATGAGAAGAACAGACATGCAATGACACTGGGTGTGATTCATGAAAAGAACACACATCTAGTGACACTGGTGGATCCATATGTGGTTTGTGGAAAGAACAGATATGCAATAACACTGGGTGTGGTTCATGAAAAGAACACACATCCAATGACACCGGTGGATCCATGTGTGGTTTGTGAGAAGAACACACATGCAATGACACTAGGTGTGGTTCATGAAAAGAACACACATCCAGTGACACTGGTGGATCCATATGTGGTTTGTGGAAAAAACAGACATGCAATGAAACTTGGTGTGGTTCATGGAAAGAACAAACATCCAATGACACTGGTGGATCCTTATGTGGTCTGTGAGAAGAACAGACATGCAATGACACTTTGTGTGGTTCATGAAAAGAACACACATCTAATGACACTAGTGGATCCTTATGTGGTTTGTGAGAAGAACAGACATGCAATGACTCTAGATGTGGTTCAATAGAAGAATAGACGTGCAACGACACTGGTGTATCCTTAGGTGGTTTGTGAGAAGAACAGACATGCGATGACTCTAGATGTGGTTCATGAGAAGAACAGACATGCAATGACACTGGTGCATCCTTATGTGGTTTGTGAGAAGAACAGACATGCAATGACACTGGGTGTGGTTCATGAAAAGAACAGACATGCAATGATACTGGTGGATCCATGTTTGGTTTGTTTAGAATAACACAAATGCAATGACCACATGCAATGATAGTAGTGGATCCATGTGTGGTTTGTTTAGAGGAACAAACATGCAATGACACTGGGTGTGGTTCATTAAAAGATCTGACATGCAATGACACTGGTGGATCCTTATGTGGTTTGTGAGAATAACAGACATGCGATGACTCTATATGTGGTTCAAGAGAAGAACAGACATGCAATGACACTGGTGTATCCTTATGTGGTTTGTGAGAAGAATAGACATGCAATGACACTGGGTCTGCTTCATGAAAAGAACAGACAAGCAATGATACTGGTGGATCCATGTGTGGTTTGTTTAGAATAACACAAATGCAATGACACTAGTGGGTCCATGTGTGGTTTGTTTAGAGGAACAGACATGCAATGACATTGGGTGTGGTTCATGAAAAGAGCCGATATGCAATGACACTGGTGGATCCTTATGTGGTTTGTGAGAAGAACAGACATCCAATGACACTGGGTGTGGTTCGTGAAAAGAACAGACATCTAGTGACACCGGTGGATCCATATGTGGTTTGTGGAAATAACATACATGCAATGACACTGGGTGTGGTTAATGAAAAGAACACACATCCAAGAACACCGGTGGATCCATGTGTGGTTTGTGAGAAGAACACACATGCAATGACACTGGGTGTGTTCATGATAAGAACACACATCAAGTGGTGGATCCATATATGGTTTGTGGAAAGAATAGACATGCAATGACACTTGGTGTGGTTCCTGAAAAGAACAAACATCAAATGACACTAGTGGATCCTTAAGTGGTTTGTGAGAAGAATAGACATGCAATGACACTGGGTGTGGTTGATGAGAAGAACACACATCCAATGACACTAGTGGATCCATATGTGGTTTGTGAGGAGAACATACATGCAATGACACCTGGGTGTGGTTCATGAAAAGAACACACATCCAGTGACATTGGTGGATCCATATGTGGTTTTTGGAAAGAATAGAGATGCAATGACACTGGGTGCGGTTCATGAAAAGAACACACATCCAATGACACCGGTGGATCCATGTGTGGTTTGTGAGAAGAACACACAT